>JAJSOF020000001.1:160936837-160962647 GCA_025594305.2 Periplaneta americana | reverse complement strand
GATACGATACGATATGATATGATATATGATGTGATATGAATCCTGTACAAGTAATCACTCGATAGCTGGGGCTAGTTTAGCACGCTCGTAGCGCGGGCTAGCGAAATGTCTATGCATAGCACCCTTAATTTATAGTCACAGTCTAGTTGAATTATAATGATGATATGTTTTATTTAACGACGCTCGCAACTGCAGAGGTTATATCAGCGTCACCGGATCTGCCGGAATTTTGTCCCGCAGGAGTTCTTTTACATGCCGGTAAATCTACTGACATGAGCCTGTCGCATTTAAGCACACTTAAATGCCATCGACCTGGCCCGGGATCGAACCCGCAACCTTGGGCATAAATGGCCAGCGCTATACCAACTCGCCAACCAGGTCGACAGTTGAATTATATACAGAAGAGGTTTACAATATGGTCTACTAGTACAACACAAAGTTTCAGTATCAATTTCATGAAGCGTTATTGAATGTCATGAATACACTTACAGAATAGAAGGCGTGAGAAATTAGGTAGGCCTACTTCTTTAATTTGGCCCTAAATAATATTATGTTTTAAGTTTCATTTTTTATATCGATAAGGAGGCTATTAAATATTTTTACTGCAATATAACGCACTCCTTTTTGATAGCATCATAGACTTGCCGATGGAGTATGAAACTCATTTTTGACGCGTATTTATGCTATGAACTGTTGAATTAGTTACAAAGTTTTCACGATTACATACGAGGGAGATTATTAATGAAAAAATATACTGACAAGCCATTGGCATTATTTGTAGTTTTTAATAGTCCTGCACGATTCCTAGATTTGGCACCTACTATTCTAAGTCCTCTTTTTTGTAGTGGGAATATAATGCTACTATCTGTGAAATTTCCCAGAATATTATTTCAAAACTCATTACCGAGTGGAAGTATGCAAAGTCTATTGTTTTCAAGGTATTGATATTTACTATTTTTTGCACATATCTAATAGCAAAACATGTTGAATTTAGTTTATGAGTAATTTATTTAATATAATCTCGTTTCACAGACGAGTAGCCTTAGAGCTCCAGTGACCAAGCCCTTCCTATATCAGCATCGGAAACCCGTACTACTCCCAGCCCATTTTTACTATTGTAGATGTTACATGAAATTAGGGGGAAGATGAAGAGTATTGGTAGAATGATAGAAGGAAACGGAGTACTCCGAGAAAAATCCTCTGCAAAGTCTGTTTATCCACCACAAATTTCTTTTCGATCTGGCCGGGGATCGAACCTGGGCTACCTGCATGGAAGACCAGTGTGCTAGCACTTCAGCCAGAGACGCGACTTTATCTAGCACTGACATGAATCACAGACTTAGAAGGAAAGAAAGGAGAAACCGTACTTAGGCCTATTGTTAGAGCTACTACCAGAGGTCTGCATCGGACGTTTTCGCTTGAGCGCCAAGTAGTTCACAGCATAATCCGATAGGTAGCGCATATGCATGATGGGTAAAATTGTCACGAGCGATAAATCCTCGAACGGTATAAGCCGAGCGTTAGACATTCGTTCTTGTTACAGTGATGAACTGTGTAGTAACATCATAGATGTTTATCATTTCAAAACTTTGCAGTGTTTAACTAACCTCTCCATAGTACAACTACAAAACTTGCTTTAAAATGTAATATAAATGTTGTAGGTAAATGTTTCCCCCCCCCCCCACAGGAGTGATTTTGTTTTTGCCACATCTGATAGATGTTAATGGATGTAAATGTAATTATTATAAACGGAGAACACAATCACGATAATGCAAGAACTGTATCAAGTTTTCTAGTAATAATAATAATAATAATAATAATAATAATAATAATAATTAGTGTATCAATCTTTGAGTCTGTAACAGTTGTGCAGCATGATTATTCGTTTTATTATATTTTCTGTGACGTTATCTCTGTACTAATATTGTTATTAATCTACTGCTATATCAATAATATTTTGTAAAACGTTCCTAGATTGTCGCAATATATAGGCCAGGGCTGGGCAGCAAGAGCGGATTCTACTCTCTCACGGGGAGCCATATGATTTCTCTTCATCCTCTTTTTTCCCCGCCGAATATCACCCAGCGTTGATTTAGTGACGGATGAATATTAAGCGTCCGCGTTTAGAGTTCAGATCCGCCACCGATGTCCAGCCCTGATATAGGCTGAACACTATGTACGGATCTATCATATTATATATGTGGTAAATCAAATATTGAATAATTATTCATTAGCAATAATAACTGTATGTCGAAGTTTTTCATATTATTTTATTTATAACTTCATTTTCCTGTTTTGGTACGTTCCATTGACTGTTCCATTAAACGTTTGTCATAAACGCAGAAAATAAAGCCTTATTTTTACCGTTTGAGCAAAACATATGTGTACCTCATCTGTCGCCTTCCATACAAGATAAGACATGTAGGTGAGATGACCTTGTACTGTGCTTCTATTTATTACGAGCGTATCACGACCGATCGTATCTCACTCGAGGGTGCGACAATCGACCGAGTTCAAGCGAGCGATTTAACTCCAATGCAGCACTCTGGCTATTACTCCCCGGGATTGAACTGTAACGAATTCAGCAGTTGGGTTTCCTTTTTCCCTCTATTTCCTGACGAAAGGTCGATATGTAGCCCCGAAACGCTGGATATCTCTAAGTAAGGGAATATGGCACAAATTATCCCCCGCAAATTACAGCCCTTTAACACCGGAAGCCGCAAATTATTACTAAATTCTTCTTTTATCTTTTTTTTTCACAAATTACCTTCTTCATTGTTATCCACTCTCATATCCGTCCTATTATCATTATTTCCTTTCCAATTCCTTCTTCATCTTTTTACATTTTCCGAATTTCTTACCATTAAATTCCCAACTTCCCTCTTCGTTTCCTGCCTCCATTCTCACAGTCTATTTTCTTCCCATTTCCAGCTCCGTATTTACTTTCATTTTCTGCCATCCTTTCTTCCTTCCCTGTCTCCCTATTTCTACCTGCTTCATATCATTCTCGCTCGTCTTGCCGTGCGTTTATTCCCCACTGTGACATGCGGAGATGGAATACTTACGTGGGGCTTGGAGCACGCACCATAACTGGCACTTCATTTGTAAGAAAAGACAGCGCAGCCAGCAGTGCGTGTGGTGTGGTGTGCCGCCTAATTACAAGGCTGGCAAACATTACACAGGGCGTTCCATAATAATGCGGTAACTACAGATCGGCACACTATGGAGAATATTTTGGCAAAGCACAAAAATATTAAATAGATACTTATTATAATGCTACAATTCTTTTTTCCTATACCATTTACAGAAGATTTACATAATTATTTACAAAATAATACCTTAGAGATTGATAGTTTTGTTACAATTAATATGCTACTAAATAAAATATAAAATATCTGCATCATTAAATAGTTTTTCAGAAACATTACATCCTTACCTGAATGAAACTCAATGTTTTATACTGAAGGCAAAAACAAATAAAAAGGTCTTACATTGACTGGATTCAATCCTGGTCACAATACAACACAAGTAACGTTTCTATATTTCCTGGCAAAGATTACAACTTCTGTCAATTAACAATGTTTCGTATCATGACTATCCTATGCCTTTTCAGGAAGAAGAGAGATTAAGTAGACAGCAAAATTAATGGTTGAAACTCGTTCAAAACTTTAATAAATTATATATATATATATATATATATATATATATATATATATATATATACTTATGGTTTTTAAGGAACACGGAGGTTCATTGCCGCCCCCACATAAGCCCGTCATCGGTCCCTATCCTGTGCAAGATTAATTCAGTCTCTATCATCATATCCCACCTCTCTCAAATCGATTTTAATATCATTATCCCATCTACGTCTCGGTCTCCACAAAGGCCTTTTTTCCCTCCGGTCTCCCAACTAACACTCTATATGCATTTCTGGATTCGCCCATATGTTCTAAATGCCCGCCCATCTCAAACGTCTGGATTTAATGTTCCTAATTATGTAGGATGAAGAAAACAATGCGTGCCCAATTCTGTGTTGAGTAACTTTCTCCATTCTCCTGTAACTTCATCCCTTTTAGCCCCAAACATTTTTCTAAGAGCCTTATTCTCAAACACTCTTAATCTCTGCCCCTCTCTCAAAGTGAGAATTCAAGTTTCACAACCGTACAGTACAACTGATAATATAACTGTTTCATAAATTTTAACTTTCGGATTTTTTTTACAGCAGACTAGATGGCAAAAGCTGTTCACTACGCAGCACAAAACTTTCCAGGGGAAATGTATGCACTAATTCCTCTGCAGCAGCGTTTTATCTGTAACAGTAAAAGGCCGATGGCTTTTATATCAGCGAAACCTGATTCCTAGAGAACTCTCAAGATATAAAATTACTTTGTTGGCAATTTTGTGACTTCAAATTTAACTGGATTACTTTTCATATAAACAAGAAATACCTATGGTGTCGTAAGAAAATAACTGTATGAAAAATGTGGTTTAAGTTCTTTTGTAATTGTTCACTTTACTTTAAAATATACACAAGGATGAAGCAGAGGCCATCCTGAAAATAAAGTATATTATTTTTAACGACGTTCATCACCATAGCTTTGTGGATAGTGTGGAAACTTTTCTAACAAGCGGTACGTCGTTCTAGTCTCTGTTGTATGTGAAGACCTGTGTCCATTTCACGGGACTGAATTACTGTTCCTGAGACTGTATTTGTCCTGTGACGTCTCTATGGTGTCCCTTCATTGTGCTGAGCAAAGGGCCAAGGAGGGCCTTCAATGTAGAGACTAGTATTGGTACAGAGATATATCCTCTCCTAAACCGCGTTGAATTATAAGTCGGTGCAAAACGTGGAGTATAGTCCGGGTCAGCTTACTTCACACCCTAAGGGTGAAACCTAATCATTTTTCTCCCATTACTACATATCTAGTGGATTGTAGTGATTTTCTAGTTTGCAGGTTGAATTTTTTTTGCCAACTTCGTTTCGAATTTCGATAATGACAAATAGTACAAATAGTAGTGATGTTGGCAGCAGAGACAAATATCGACACTATTTGTCGGTACTGGAGTTCCATGAAATTAAAATTGTACTAGATTTCTGAGCCGGTTACTGGAAGCTAGTGAAATTTGAACATATTAATAATTAATTAACACCAGTATTAATATTAATATATAATAGTTATTTTATGTATTGCTTTGTGGTAATAATTCAAGACTATAATCAGGTAAGTTTCCGGAGTTAGTATTAATAATTTCATGTGGTCAAACAAAATACATTTTTAGGTCAGGTCTCGTGAGTCAATTGTTTAGTCAAATCAATGAATTTCGTATTGCGAGACAAAATACTTGACATGTAGTTTTCCTACAAAAAATAAGTTACAAATTATTGAATTATTTAGAATAACCTTCCAACATAAGGTACTGTAAGTAAATAAGTCATTTAATACGTAGGATAAGATACATTAAAGGTGATATATGGATCATTAATAGTGTTCATATAACTGTAATATATCACCTTTAATGTATCTTAGCAAATCTAAGAACACTGTATAATTTACCTAACATGTGTGTTTTATCTTTAAATATAGTACGTGGGATGGTGTGATATCTGGTAACAGTTGGCAACACTGACAAGACGGCAATATTTGCTGTTTAGGAACTGTTCTTATGTGACCCTCACTATAAAGCAAGTCAAAGAAGGAAATACCTTAACGAATTTCACTCATAATCCTGTCTGAATCCGAATATGTAGATGATAATCCATTTGAAGACGAAAATCATGTAAAGGTATTTATGACTTCTTTAAATATAAAAACGCTGATCTTGCAAAATTTGTCATGGAAATGTCGAAGTCGTGTAGTACAATTACACAATACTGGATGAAGCATCACTTTGATCAGTTTAATTTGTGCATTCTTGCCTCAATTAATCTTTCATTCTTTCATTGCGTGAGGGAACATCCTCGTAATGAAGGAGTGTACACATTCTGTTGAGAAGAAATGAGTAGAGATGCTTCAGAATTTCATATGCTAGAGTACAGAACAGAATTCGATGTGAAAGACATTATTTTAAGTGAACAAGGTTCTTGTAATTCACACAGCATCAACATGGGCCTAACGACTTCGACTAACTCTGGATCAGGCTCTTTAATTCGGGATATCCACTACCTTCCCTTACGAACATTATACAAGGATATCATTTTATTTTCACTAACATTTTTAATATTAACTTGCCTATACCTCTGGATCAACGCCGTTTGCTACCCCCTTCCACGACTGGAGTTCGATGATACTGGCGCAATATACAAACAAATCACTTTACTAGGTATAGGAGGGAAGAAAAGTAGTTCATCCATTTACGTAAACTAGGAAATATTGCGCTTTTGAGTTTGATCGTTTTCATTAGGTTTTTGTGTAATCCAAATACGGTACACTATTAACAATGAGTGTTTTTACTCACTAACTGAGCTGTCCATGTGGACGTATTCATTGTGGAGTGTATATTATACTGTCTACAGCACATTAGCGTACAATATAGAGAATATGAATAATAATCGTAATATGGATATCTAACAATTAAACAAAAAATGGTGGCCGTTCATTTCGATACAGGCTTCAGTTCTTTTGTGCATATTATCGCACTATAGACTATTGTACCTAATCCCAATTATCAGGTTCGTACTTCGTATCAGTAACTCATGTTGAAATAATTCTGTACCTACTCTATAAAAGAGTACTTACGTACTATAAATTCAATCTTCACTTCTGCCCGATCCAAAAAGATAAAATTACTCCGCCCAAGTGGTTATGTCGTAAGGTCGCAGAAAGGGATGAAATCACGTGAAAGTTAATTACTTAACGAGGCCCTTTAATTTAAGTTATTTTAAACAGTTGTATAATATTACGTACACGTCCAATTCCTAACAGAAATTAATGTTCTCAGAAAAGAGCTAAGACAGCCCAGCCACTAGCTGGCGAATAAAAGCTGGTGAGGGAAACCGGTATACGACGTAGGTAAATGGACGACAATAGGCCCACCTGTGCGAAAATTATTCAATATTGAAAGCTCTTTTGTACTGGAAAACGCGAACATATTTTTGGAACGTACTGTTTACTACGACCGTAAGGATACTATGACTGTATATGCGGCCTTGGATCTGTGTGGAGGACGGTTGAACTTCATTAGTAGAAGGGGTGGGAGTGAAGTACTGTACATTAAAAAACTCAGGTACAATAAAAATTGAAGTAAAAATAAAATTATGTCCCTGTACAAGGTTGAACTGAAATAATCCTGCAGATTGAAATGGACGATAGGTTACACTTAAAGGAATAGAAAACTTGTATTACGTTTTGTGATAAAATTCACGATTAATTAGAAAATTAAGTTGGAACATTCAGCAGTCTGGCAACATCGCCGATAACACAGTCTTGTTTCTTCTCGTATTACAGGTGTAAGAGATCAACGAACTCAATCTGTTTCTCAACGCGAACCTTTCTCTCTCGCTACGACGTTGCAATCTGCTCGCATCGTTCAGTGGGTTGAAATTAGTCGTTTTTAAATTACATTTACATGAAAGCCGTCCATGTTATTAACATACGCCAAAGGAATAATTATTCTTTATTATTTTCTATCGATATGGATAAAAATCATGATTCTACTCGCAATAAGTACCGAATAAGAGGGTGTTAAGCATTTGGGGGAAAACATTTTTTCTGAGAAAGCTATGAATTTCCACCACTATTGTATTACACTTTTTTGTGACATACAACATGAGCTATTCACTGTGAAAATCTGCAGGGTTATTTCACTTCCACCTGTTTACATAAAAATCCATCTCGCATAGCAGTGCAAAATCCACTTTCGAAAGTAGTCCCCTATTGGATTTCCTAGAAACAAAATCACCCGTTGCCTACAAACTTAATACAATTAAGTGGCACATTAAACGAAAACATTTCTGAGTCAGGATAACAAGCTTTCACTGAAATTGATAAATATACGTAAAATCAACTTAACAGTTAGTTTCAATGTTAATTTTATTTTCAAGATAATTTCGCATTAAATAAAATCACGTAGTAAACACATTGCCTTATTGAACGAAGTACACTTTCTAGGATCAATTTTCAGTTTACTTAATTATAGGACATACTTTTCTCCTTATGGTGAAATAACTTCTTAGATATTTCTATAATAATGTAGGAGATATGCTCTTCAAATTTTCTCACTGTCTCTTCACTGTTCCTTTAAATTCATTCTTCATCATTCGTTTTCTGAAACTATAAACTTTACATTCACTTTTTTTGCCTGATTATCCGAAACTTGAGATATTCCCGTGAAATTCAACATGCTTGTGTACTTTCACGTACTTAATTACCTACGTACAAATGGCTTTTAAGGAACCCGGAGGTTAATTGGAGCCCTCAAATAAACCCGCCATCTGCCCCTATCCTGAACAAGATTACTCCAGTCTTTAGCATCATATCCCACCTGTCTCAAATCCATTTTAATATTATCCTCCCATCTCCGTCTCGGCCTTCCCAAAGATTTTCTTCTCCTCGTGTCTTCCAACTAACACTCCATATACATTTCTGGATTCAACCATACGTCTTACATGTCCTGCCCATCTCAAACGTCTGGATTTAATGTTGTGTGCTTTCACATCCTAACAAACACAAACTAAAACATTATTTTTAAGTAGGTTATTTTACGAGCTTTATCAACATCTAAGGTTATTTAGCGTCTGAATGAGATGAAGGTGATAATGCCGGCGAAATGAGTCCGGGGTCCAACACCGAAAGTTACCCAGCATTTGCTCATATTGGGTTGAGGGAAAACCCCGGAAAAAAACCTCAACCAGGTAACTTGCCCCGACCGGGATTCGAACCCGGGCCACCTGGTTTCGCGGCCAGACGCGCTGACCGTTACTCCACAGGTGTGGACACTAAAACATTATCTCTAGCATTTGATTTATATACAGTGTGTCCTACAGGGTGTCCACAAAGAAAGGAAAATCTGGATACTATAATTAGTATACACGAAAATGATAATATAACTCATTAAGTTTTTACTGTTACTCACATAATTCAGTACATGGACACCTCGGGTGGTGCGAAGAATGTCAAACCTATAGTCGATTTCACGGTATGTATTATTCAGCATGTCTTCTGTGACAGAGCTTTTGGCATCTGTTATGAAACGTTTTAAGTCCATTATGTCATTAACTTTTGTAGTGTATACCCTGTCTTTAACTTACCCCCAGAAGAAAAAATCTAGTGGGGTACTGTCGGGAGAACGCGGAGGCCAAGGAATTGGACCGCCACTGTCAATCCAACGATTGGGGAATGTGTCATTTAAAAACTGTTTCACACAAGTTCTCTCGCTGCTTGTCTTCTGTGATCCCCTTTCGAATGAACTCCTCAAATTATCTACAACCTCCTCCTGGATGCTGGGTTTACCACCACTTATTGTGAACACGACTAAAGTTTCATTGCATTTGAATAATGGATTTTGTTTCTGCATACGACAACACAGCCTGTGCACGCTCATTTGTAATCTCCATTTTAGAAACAATCTACTGTTGCAGCGCCACTACGGTTATTGCGCGCACTACAACATTACTACGTAAACGTTTAGTGTTTCTTCTTCTGCTCCTTCCGGAATCACAGCTGCACAATCTGAAATGTAAAACTTAGCATTTTCATTTAGTTTTCTGCCCAGGGGCAGGTCTTTCACTGCAAACCCAGCTTTCTCCAGTCTTTCCTATTTTCTGCCTTCCTCTTTGTTTCTTCATATGATCCATATATTTTAATATAGTCTATCTCCCGTTCACCATTCCTTCCAGTGCATCCTTCAGTAAGCATTTCTTCTCAGTTTCAGCATCATTCTTTCTTCACCCACTCTTTCCAACACAGCTTCATTTCTTATTCTGTCTGTCCACTTCACACATTTCATTCTTCTCCATATCCACATTTCAAATGCTTCTATTCGCTTCCCTTCACTTCGTCGTAATGTCCACGTTTCTGCCCCATACAATGCCACACTCCACTCAAAGCACTTCACTAGTCTCCTTCCTTAGTTATTTTTTCCAGAGGTCCGCAAAAGATGATTCTTTTTCTGTTAAAAGCTTCCTTGGTCATTGTTATCCTCCTTTTGACTTCCTGGCAGCAGCCCATGTTACTGCTTATACTGCGTGTTCAGTTCAAAGTGTGTCATGGCTCGCTGTATGCCGTCATGTGGCTAGTCGTTGAGCCTAGAGAATTCAATCTTCCTACATTTTCACAGAGGCGTATTACGTATGTGCCAGAGAAGTTGCCTAGCAAGTACGGCGTTCATTCTGAAGAGTACTTACTGATATGTACGGTAACGCCGGTAATGGCAGGAATGTGAACTGTTTGAAAACACGTACTGAGGTGAGTTTTTTTCTTACTGTCGGGATATGTGGAGAGGGTTAAGACGATTACTTACATATCTGTTGACATTAACTTCGACGGTCAACATGGACAGAGAATATTTGATTTGTATTGTGGAATGTTGCCGTACGCAACCGATGATAACAAATACCCTACGTACGACTTGCCCGCGCAAAACACAGTTCTAAAGAGGTTATGGTAGCACACAGACCGTACAGACCGCCATCTGTTGCTACGACGTTCAAGTTATACCGTGTCCACACTTGTGCAGTAACGGCTTGCGCGTCTGGCCGCGAAACCAGGTGGCCCGGGTTCGATTCCCGGTTTTGGGCAAGTTACCTAGTTGAAGTTTTTCCGGGGTTTTTCCTCAACTCAATATGAGCAAATGCTGGGTAACTTTCGGTATTGGACCCCGGACTCATTTCACCAGCATTATCACCTTCATCTCATTCAGACGCTAAATAACCTCGATGTTGATAAAGCGTCGTAAAATAACCTACTGAAAAAAAAAGTTATACCGTATACGTTCTCAAGTTCAGATTAAACGCCTTGATTTATAGGCAACTTCTCTGACATAAAAGCTGAAACTCGCTTCAAATCACTCACAACAGTGACGCCATGACACACTTTGAAATGAACATCCAGTAGTACATCCCAGGTATTTCAAGCTGTCGACTTGCTCTACTGCCTCATTTAGAATTCGCAAGTTTATCTTCTTTATTTTTCTTCTTAGGACCATAGTTTTCGTCTTATTTGCATTAATCTTCAGCCCATACTGTTCACAGCTGTCACATTATATTATATTATATATTATAAGGAACTGACCACCCTAGCTTGTTATCTCCTGGCTTAGTTGTCTCATTAGTAATGACTTATTAGTGTCACTGAGGTGCAACCAGTCTTCGGACTGCTGATTAAATATACATGTATATTGTTATATTATAATGATCATGATAGTTTATGTATCTAACTTGTATTGCTCATAAAACGGAGTCCTCATTGTGGACACGTCATATTTTAAAAAAAGTAGGCTAATATGGGCCGTAAAAACGTTAAATTAACAATGCATTCCATAAAATCTGAAGAAAAAGTATTTTTCCAATAGATAAGTAAAATATTTCAGTTTATGTTGTTCTTGCAGTTACTATGGATATTTGAAAGTAACAGTTAATATCACAAAAATGTATGACTGCGCAATTTTCATCCAAAGTTTTGAAAATTAAGTATAATTAATTGTAATTGTTTCTTGGGAGTTGAAAAAGTTGCAGAATAAAGGAGAAGAAATGTAATGCATATCTGCCAAATTTCGTTCCACCTGGACTGAACATATTGAGATATGAAGTTTTAAGTGCACTTAATTTATACAATTAGAATGTTGTACCTTCCCCTTTAACGTGACTAAGGTTCAATATTGTAATTAGTAAAGCACATAAGACGAACTTAACGACAATTCCTTTATTTGAATCCTGGTATTTCTTCCTTCACTCAGTGCTGGCATTCTTGCATTCGACCCGGGTCGCTTGTATCCGCTGGCGCATTCCAAGCCGCTTCCCTCGCAATCTGATTGATTTGTTTTGCTGTGCGGCTCTGCATATTTCAAGGGGTTTAATGTCGACTCTGAATTATACAGAGGTAGTGATTGAGATTGCTGGTAGATGTCAGTAGTGATGCCGTTATCCCACTTATTCTAAATTAAGCATCTTTATTTCACTCTGGCAGGAATTGCGAAAGCAATTCAATTTAAAAAATCGTTTAGTAGCGAAATATATCATCTGGAGTCCGGGTGCAATGCTCTGTAATTTACGTCAATGCATTTTCACGCTGATTAAAGTTAGACAAATTACGTAACAAATTCTTCTCTCCATTTCTCGTATCTGACGTAGTAAGCAATTCTACAATGACGTATCATTTAACATGTGAAATATTAATGCCATTTTGAACTGCAGTCTACTTATCGACTATTTGATGCTTATGTAGTAGTAATGGAGCAATGGTCAGGCAAGATGAAAATACATGTAGGGTAAAGATGCCTAATTCCGTGATACCCTTAATCCCGTGATAAAATTTCAATTGACTGCCATGGAGTTGTGGTCCCTGACTTTTAAGTTTTTGAAATACCTAACAGATGCCAGGAGATGTCTTCTTTTCAATTCTATTGACTAACCGCCTTTTAATTAAATTCAATTCAATTCAATTTCTTTGGCCATTAGACATACAGTTTTAGGCTTCGTCAGAATACATTGAAGAACATATAAATACATTTTTAAAACACTAATAAAAGAAACACTAAAATTTAAATAATTCAATGAAAACATGAAATAATTTGAAACTTTTAAATTAAAGAAAACTAAATAAGTTGCAATTAAACTTATTTATTAAAATATACAAATTGTGTTGAAAAATTCAACAACATAATAAAAATGATTATTTAATAATCAATTGTAAAATCTAGTTTTGAAGCTATTGATTGGTAATTTATAATATTGACTTGGGAGCTTATTATATAATTTCATCCCCATAATTAAAACGTTTGTGTTGCTCTTGTGTAATCTACAATACGGAATATTAATTTGTTCACTATTTATAATTTCATGATCATGTATATTGGCCACTAATGAGTAATTGTCGATATTTTGTCGAGTGTAAAGTACTAGATCATATATATACAAATTTATGATTGTTAAAATCCGTGATTGTCTGAAAAGTGGCCGATAATGTTCCAGATAGTTTGATTTACATAAAACTCTCATGGATTTCTTTTGTAAAATCAAGACGCTTCCAATTTAAACAGAAGCAGTCGACTGCAGAACTTTTGTTCAATGAAAGATAGTTGACCAGTAAGTTTTTCTTTCTCTTGTGACCGCTCCCGAAGAAACGTTTTATATTTGTTGTAAGAATTAATACAGCATTATAAAAATGATATATTACTGTAGATTAAAGTCAGCTGAATCAATATGTATGATTATTTAAACATTGTGAGACAATAACAATGCTACAGGAGCTTTCCCGTTTGCGGATTTATTTTCATATTTCTCCTTCCTGGCTCACTCGACCAGTGATGCCAACGCTAAATTGTGAAAATTAATGTCTATGAAAGAAAATAGTTCCTGGAAATAATAATAGAAATAAGTTATAGGAAACGTCAAGTATAATTATAATAAAATAACAGGGCATATATTTAACTTAATTACTGCTGTTGTTACGAATATAAATAATGAGAAATAATTGTGTTATAATTCAATTTATCATCCAAATTTAATTTTGTACTAAATTTAACTTTCAGTTTATTTTGTTTATAATATGTTAATATGTAATATGTATTCCTGTAGTTACACAAATATTTTCTATGAAATTTGTCACTTAGGCTCTTTTTCTATGTTGTAAATTCTTGCTTAATCCATATTAAAACAATATACCATTATTTGAATGTGTTTTTCCAAATACACGTTTGTTTTCTGAGCAGTTAATGAGGATTATTTTAGTATCACGGAATTAGGATATCACTCACGGAATTAGGAAACCACTATCACGGAATTTGGATCCCTGTCACGGATTTAGGAGGCACTGTTCAGGCTCTACTCTGAATGAATTACATGCTCTAACCAATGATATTCTATCACAGATGGCTTTATGGTTTGAATCTAATAGTTTTTTCTTAATCAAGAAAAAGACTATCAAAATAACTTTTACCCTAAATCATGTAATAAAAAAGGACAACATACAAAACTATACCAAATTTCTAGGACTTTTTATAGACTCCAGTTTAACATGGGAAAACATATCGAATATATATATATATATATATATATATATATATATATATATATATATATATATATATGCACAAAATTATCAAGATTTATATATTTATTAAAGAAATTAGTGACTTGCGTTTCTCAAAATTATTTAAGATGTGCCTACTTTTCGTTCTTTCAATCGATAATTAGGTATGCCTTAATTTTTGGGGAAATGGCAGCAAAATTGAGAGTGTATTGATTTTGCAAAAGAAAGCCATTAGAATTCTATGTCAATCAAACTATCTTGAACATTGTCGATCTCTTCAAACAATCACAGATATTAACTGTCATAAATTTTATATATATATATATATATATATATATGTATGTATATACACGACCTAGTCCGTTACACTCAACAAAATATAGACAATTACTCATTAATAGCCAATATACATGATCATGAAATTAGAAATAGTGTACAAATTAATATTTCATACTGTAGATTACATAAAACTAGTAAAACTTTTTCTGTCATGGGATGAAATTATAATATAATAAGCTTCCCAGTCAATATTATAAGTTACCAATCAATAGTTTCAAAGCTAGATTTTATAATTGGCTTGTAATTAATCCTTTCTACTCTGTAGATGAGTTTCTTAACATAAATTCATACGAAATTGTTTTTAATAAATAAAGTTATTTACATTTAGTTACAATTAATACTTCATCATTTTGCTAGCTATCTCAAATATTAAATTAATTATAATTGATTGAATTAAATTAGCTCATAAATTAAGTTACTAATTTACCTTATAGGTTTATCTAAATTTAAATAAATACATATGTAGTCTACTAGTCGTTAAAGTTGAAGAATATTGCTGGAGAAACTTTTAAGTGTAGTGTAAATATTTGTAATTTAAATATGTATTGTATTGATTAAGGCTGATTGAGTGGAAGAGAAAGCCTTATGGCCTTAACTCTGCCAGCTAAAATAAAACATTATTATTATTATTTTTTTTTTTTTTTTTCGTGGTGATAGAAAAATTTGAGGATACCAATAAAACCCGTGGTGGTGGTGTCTTAGTAGCTGTCAACAATCAAATACCTGTAGTATACCGGAGACATGACTTAGAATTCATTAGCGAGTGTGTATGGATTCAGATTCCTATGGATGACGGATACAATTTGTTAATTGGTAATCATTACTTTCCACCTGTTACTGATCCAAAGTTTCTAAAATCTTATCTAAATTTTCTTGAAAATCATCTCGATACACACAATAATAGAGTAGTTTTTCTCGGCGATTTTAATACTCCTGGTATGAATTGGTCATCTGGTTGTTGTGCTAATAACATCCATTACTACTCCAAAATTAAGGCTCAAGAGTTATTTTCATCTTCTTGCTTTCTTGGATTGAAACAAGTAAATTCAACAGTTAATAACAAAAACTTACTTGATCTTATATTTACAAATTTAACCGAGACTGAGGTCAATCTGGCCACTCACTCGCTAGTCTTGCAGGATGACTATCATCCTCCCTTAACAATAACTCTTGAAGTCACACTAAATTTTCTCCCCAGAATCAACAAAATTCTTTCCCAAATTATTCTCAAGGTGATTACTTGAATTTATATTGAGTCTATATAATTACGATTGGTCCTGTGTTTACCAAGCTGTCGATGTTAACGATGCAGCTAGCTCACTATATTCAGTAGTTAATAGTGTCATATCCCAGGCAGTTCTTGTCACTCGAGTCAAAAGGTCTAGTTATCCACAATGTTTTTCTAACACCTTACGTAAACTTATTAGAAAGAAAGACCATGCACATAAAAATATAAAAAATTCAAAACTGAATTTTATTATCAAGCATTTTCCTACTATAGAAAACTTGTGAAATCTAAAATTAAATCGGATAAATTATCATGGCTTCAAAATATTAATGAAAATTTTAAAACGGAACCAAAAAAGGTTTGGAAATATGTTGAATCATTTCGGAAGACAGATAATTATCCCTCTAAATTAATTCTTAACGATAAACACATCACAGATCAATTAGACATTGTCAATGCTTTTGCTGATCACTTCAAATCTGTTCAGACTAAACACAGCCATACATATGAAAACATTATTACGAATATAACAGACTCATTACCTATACCTAAAGTAACACATGATGACGTTCGTAAAGCAATTAAAAAACTGAAACCAACAAAAACAACTGACACTGACGGTATTCCAAATTTTATAATTAAAGGATGCTCTAATATATTTATTCCTCTTTTAGCCCACATATTTAATATTAGTTTGAAAAATGGTGAATTTCCCTCACTGTCACTAACCTGGTCACATATCTAAATCAAATTGTACCAATAATTGAAACGCAGGGACAAACTGATTCAATATATTTTGATTTCAGCAAAGCTTTTGATGTAGTTCCGCACTATATCCTTCTTCATAAATTAGGAAATATTGGCCTTTCTGTAAGCTACGTAAAGTGGTTCGAAAATTATTTAAGTAACAGAGTTTCATGTGTAAGACTGTTTAATATACACTCTTATTCTTATAATATAAATTGCGGAGTCCCGCAGGGATCTACTTTAGGACCTCTCCTATTTATTATATTCATAGATGATATATGTAAAAGAATAAGTTCTGACTGTTTATTATTTGCAGACGATTTAAAAATTTTTCGCACAATCAAAAGTAGTACTGACTGTCAATCACTTCAATGTGACATTAATTCAGTCGCTAAATGGTCGGAAGACAATGGTATGAAAATTGACGTATCCAAAACTAATGTAATAACCTTTTCTAGAAAAACTTCTTCACTGAAATTTAATTATTATCTAAATAATGTACTAATTAACAGAACGGATTGCGTAAAAGATTTGGGAATATTATTTGACAGTAAATTGTATTTTCATAGTCACGTTGATTACATTTACAATCACGCAATCAGAATGCTAGGAATAATACGGTCAATAACTTATTCTTTTTCCACGCCCGATTCTCTCTTAATGCTATACTATACATTGGTGCGATCGAAACTCGAATATGCATCTGTAGTTTGGAAGTCGATTACAACTACGGACTCGGCTAAATTAGAAAATATACTAAGAAAATTTATATCCTTATGTTCATTCAGATTTCTGTCCATTAATTCCGGGTATAGTTATGAGAGAAAATGTGAACATTTTAATTGTCAAAATCTATATACTAGACGCCATTAGCTAGATTATCTGTTCTTTTGTAAAGTCCTCAAAGGTGATATATCCTGTGACTCTTTCTTAAACAATATTACCTTACGTATTCCAACAAAAGATATGAGAGCCCACAAACTTTTCTATATTAGAAATTCGAAATTTCTTTCACCAGTCTCCAGATGCATTAAAAATACCAACATGCATGGCTGCGAATTCGATCCCTTCAATGTATAGACTTTGTTTGCTCTTGGCAACGATTTATCATTTATGTATTCTTTTAGGTATTATACTCAATTAACATTGTCTCATAGTATTCTTAGTTATCCATTCATCATCATTATTGTAATTGTAATTATATTTATGTGTAATAATTATTTTTATTTTATGTTTTTGTTATATTTGTCTGAACTGTAATTGGCCACTGGCTGTTGTACAGCACATTAAATAAATAAATAAAATAAAATTATTACATTAAGAGTGAAGTGTTTTCATTAATTTTAGAGTTTCAAAATGTTTTGTGTTTTCATTCTAATTAAATTTTACTGTTTTCAATTATATGTGTATTTTCAAATGTATGCTTTTTTTCCTCCCTTCTGTATTGTGACGAAGCCTATCACTGTATGTTTAATGGCTTAATAAATTGAATTGAACTGCATAACAATGAAGAATCATATATTATATACCAAACTTGTGAAACTGTTGACACTGAATGTTGTAAAAACTGTAGCTAAAGGTCCAAATAACGTTATTTAGGTGTTATTTTAAAATTTGTATTACAATTTTTGCATAAATAAAGACTTTGTTAAATATCTCACGGAATTAGGCAACCTTACCCTACCATGTCATAAGCAGACATCGGATTCTAGGGCAAATGCCTATTTTGTTTCTTTAGGAGAAAAGTAAAAATAATTATTAATATTTGTGTTTCATGGAAATTGAAAGGTATTCAAAGAGTTTTATAGTGCCCTAAAATGCCCTAAAACGGTTATTAGAGCCTAATTTGTTAATATTCGCCTAAAAATGCCTAACTCACTGTAAAGTTTCGCATTTTACTCTTACTTTTTATAATTTGTACATGCATTCACTGCGAAATTTAAGGCATTTAAAAAGTGGAAAGTTTGCTACACACCGGCCATGAAACCATTGATAAAGGAAACAAAATGTTTTGAATCTCACGACACTCGCAATAGATTTCACTGAATTTAACATGTTTGGAGGCATAAATGCCGACAAAGAACCAACCTTAGTTTTGAAACACACAACAATCACAACTTGCTGCTACCGATTCAGAGATATACTATACTATAAAAATGACTGTTTTCGGTCTGAAACCGATTAGCTGTACTGCCCTCAGAGTGTCATAAAATCACAATTTTTGGAGAAAGAGTGTTTTTGAAATATTTATGAAAAGTCGTAAAACTGCGAATTAGTAGGGTAAACCGTTACAAAATATTTAAAAGAATGGCCCTCCTAGTGTTAACACTACCAGGAAATGCAACAATAAGTGGAACTTTGTATTTTTGTCCAATTGAATCTCAATAACAACGGTTCATTTGAATGCTCGTTAACAGTTGCTCTTTCCCTCACCTTATTTGTGTTGAGAAGTTTTGAGCGGTAGGACGTTTTCCTGTGAAGTTTAACGCGATAATGCCGAAAAATATAAGTGCAAAATCTACATTGATCCGGCAATGGCTAACAGAATATTCAGAATTCACTTATGATGGAAAAATAATATTCTGCAAGATTTGTAGCAAACAGGTATGTAACAATAGTTGAAATATATAAATTCTATTAATTTTAATGAGTAGGCCTATAATATTTATACATTGACTGAGCTATCCTGAGGTATAAATCTTTTTAAGACCACTACAGTTTAACCTTTTAAATTCCGATAGTTAAAGTATTTGCAGGTCATTAAAATTTTGATTGTTCGAACCCACTAACTTTGTGATAGAAATACGGCAATACAACAATTAGGATTTTATTTTAATTCAGTTTACTTTACATTTTTAGATTTCGCAAGAAAAGAAGTGCCATCTAAAGCAGCATGTGCAAGGAGCGGCTCATAAGGCTAAAGCTCAGCAGAAAAATCAACTGCAACAAACTTTACTAACACAGCCTACTTCATCCAATCTCAGCAGCAATTTCTATGCTGATTTAACCAGAGCGTTTGTTGCTGCTAACATTCCCTGGAATGCAATTGAAAATCCAGTTTTAAGACAGTTTTTACAAAAATACTGCAAACAAAATATCCCATCTGAGTCGACCCTAAGAAAAAAATTACTTAGACAGAATATACAATGAAACTTTAGCTTCCATTCGGGAGGATATAGGTGATTCTTACATATGGGTCTCCGTGGATGAAACCTCAGATCCTATGAATAGGTATATAGCAAATATGGTAGTAGGAAAACTTAGTCCTGATGGACCTTCGATTCCACACCTCGTATGTGTTAAGGAACTTTCGAAAGTGAATAGCCAAGCCATTGCTTATTTTGTAAATAAAGGCCTACAGTCTTTATACTCAGGTAATGTAGACGATTCTAAAGTTCTGTTGTTTTGTACTGATGCCGCCTCATACATGGTTGCTGCAGCTCCACTTCTTAAAACATTTTATCCTAACCTCACGCATGTAACCTGTCTAGCACATGGCCTTCACAGGGTTTCTGAAACAATCCGGAATGAATTTCCTTTTGTCAATTCGTTTATTTCTAACACAAAAATGTTTTTGTAAAGCCCCATCCAGGATTTCAATATTCAGAGAGAACTTTCCAGATATCCCACTCCCACCTCAGCCAGTTGTTACACGATGGGGAACCTGGATTCAGTCAGTGGTGTATTATTCTAAGTATTTTAAAGAAGTGATCACAGTTATTGATAAATTACCTGAAACTGATAGTGCAGCGTGTGTGAAAGCAGTGAAAGATTGTCTGAATGACTCACGAGTGAAAAACTATATTGCCTACATAACATCAAACTTTTCTTTCATACCTGCAAGCATTGAACAATTAGAACGTGAAAAACAATCTCTTTGTAGCCAAATAGCAATAGTAAAGGAAGCTCAAGTGAACATACATTCTGCTTTGGGCGAAACTGGGAAAAAGTTAAAAAATAAGTGGGACAACATATTAAATAAGAATGTAGGATTTTCATTGTTGGAAAAAGTATCAAGAGTGATATCGGGGGAAAGTGTAAATGTTCCAGTAAGTATTGATGTTTCTATTGTACCTAATTTAAAATTTGCGCCTCTCACATCAGTTTCGGTTGAAAGAAGTTTTTCTGCTTTCAAAATGATTCTCAGTGACAAAAGGCAAAGGTTAACTGTGGAGAATTTAGAAAAAATTCTGGTGGTGTACTGTGCAGATAATTATAATAAAGTCTGAGCATGGAACTGAATTTCAATAACTTAAAATGAGTAATCTTGATATCAATAATCATTATTTCATTAGTTTCAATATATTAAATTTGTGCAGCTCTGTTTATAAATATAATATAGTATTATTTTTTAATGTTTAAACATACTGTTTTGTGCGTATTTTAGTGTATAACTAAAAATTTCAGTAAAAGAAATAAGTATGATACCTTGATGTGCCTAAAATGCCTATTTTCATTAAAATAGAGCCTAATTTTACAAATTTTGAGCTTATTTTAGGCGCCTAAAACTGCAATTTTTAGTGCCTAAAAATCCTATGTCTAGTCATAAGTAATATCGGTTTTAAAGCAAAATTTTAGTTTGAGTGTTTAGGATTAAAAATTCATCAAATCTTCAAAGTAAAGGTAATTATATTTTTTGGTCCTGAGCCTCCTTTCAGCGAGGTTTGTTATCCCGCGACGGTACCTTATTCTAGTTTTGGATGCGGACAATTGGTGATAGCGAGATAGTGCTTAGAACCAAATATTCTCATGGGGGCAGATAAAGTTATTTTTTTTCTTTCACCATGTTAATAACGTCAAAAGAAGTGCTTGTACAAATGTTGGTGCAAATACAAGGGTCGTAAGAAATAAGTTTCCCTGGGGCCGTTTACAGAAAGAAAACAAAATTTCATTGTAAAAAAATTATTGGAACAGACACAACAATTGTTGTGTCTATTTTTCAACATATTCCCCACTGGAATTGAGACATTTGTCATACCATGAGATCGACAAAAAGGTGCAGACGGCTGTCACACACTGGTTCCGATTCTAGGCGGCAGACTTCTACGACACAGGGATACAAGAGTTGATCCTACTGTATTTCGGTGGGAAATATGTTGAAAAATAGCTCAACAATTGCTGTATTTGTTCCAATAAATCTTTCCACGAAATTTTTTCTTTCTGTAAACGGCCCCAGGGAAACGTTTTTACGTCCCTTGTAATTGCGCTCGAATGGCCAAAATTTGTATAGGCACTTGTTTTGACATTATTAATATGGTGGAAAGAAAGGCCAGGTAACCAGCAAAAGCGGAGATGGAACCGCAACAGTTCCGAATTAGCAGGAATAAGAGCCATGGTGGACTTATAAAAGAACTGTGTCCCTAAGAAAGCTCTAGGAATAAACTGTCAATTGTTTGCGCCCGTTGAATTTTAACGCTAAATAACTTCTCTAATCGAAAGCATCGTTGATAGAATGCTACCACCATTACATATCTACTAGAGATGAACAACGATCGAGAAAGCAAAATTACGCCCACAAAGCCGAAAACCCGCATGACAATTTGGTATACGTCGCGTTGTTGACATAAAGACTGCTTGTGAGTGTTCCGAGACATAGATTGATCACTACCGAAGTCCCGAACGTCAAGCAGCCTTGAATCGCCACAGTTGTTTACACCTGAATTAACTTTTATCTACTTTGGCAACTGTTATGTGTGTATAAACAATCAAGTAGTCTATTTTAAACATCATCCCTACCTTTCAGTGTATAATAATCCGTTCCTGAGTCTTTATTTAATTACTAGACCCTTATTAAAAGGATAGGAATTTTCTTTTCATGTTTGAGATCAAGTGTGCAATCTCAAGTAAAAAGATATTAATGTTATGTTTTATGTTTCTTAGAAATGCAAATTTATTTGAGAATTGTTTCTTTTTTCTCTTTATATAACCATAAGTAATATCATATAATAGAACCAGAACATTTTGATAACTAAGATACTGTTCTGTTTTGTCTTTTTGTCTCATTTAAACATTTATAATGTTATTTATTTCAATTATATATATTATTAAAAGTTACGAAATCTTTCTACGCCGACCAAAAGCTATTTCGAGAATGATGAGCGAGACTCGAAGCGCACGAGAATGACGAGAGACTCGAAAGACAAATGCAACGACCACAGCTAGCGAGAGCGACAGTTAGTTCTGTTCATCTCTAATATCTACACAGGGAAGCAGATGGACATCTTTGTATCCTTCTGTTTTTAAACAAGGGGCTTTAAATTTATTTATTTATTGAAATTTAAATTTATTTATTTAAATTTAAATATACAGAATAAAGAATATAATTACAAAACAAACAAGAGAAATAGAAATAAAATAATACAAGCAATATAAAAAAAGATACAGTAGTATTAACAAAATTTGAGACCTAATGAGCAGCGCTCGTGCTCGGTCGCAGTTCAGATATAATATTAAAATAAAAAGTAATAATAATAATAAAAATAAATAAGTAAAATAAAATAGGAACTAAAATATAATTACAGCGGCAATGGAATTATATAATATAATATTAACACTAGAGAACAATAAATATCGCACGTGAAAAGTAGGACTAATATATATTTCAAAATTATAGAATACAAATATAATATAGCTTGATTAATTCATACACATATGCTATAAATTTATTTAATCAAATTGAAGATATTAACAATGTAAAATAATTTCCTATAGTTATTATTATATTAAAATACCGGAAAAAAACAACCGTACCGTAGGCCTACATCTTTTACATTCCATACTCATATCACAGCAGATTCAAACTGTATAGATTTTTAAACAAGGTTAAAATTAATATTATTGGAATTTGTTCGGCCTTTTGCCATTACCATTCAGGCTTCACGATGTTCCAGCAATTTTACTTTCTCTTGAACAAATTCAACGGATGGATACTCATGTTTCTATACACACATGTTTGGGAAAAAGGTTAAAATCACAAAACAAATGAAACACTTTAAAACAAAGGAAACAATTGAAAAACACTACCAGAACACTTGTGTTATAGTAACAGCCCACCGTTAACATGACCCCAGCAGAATCTAAATGAAAGAAGCATGTTATGTTTCCACGAAACACGATATAAAATAAAAGCAACAACAACTACTACTGAGCTGCGAACAGTGTTTGTATCGTTAGAATATAAAATACTGAGTGATTCATGCAGTGAGAATTAGATTATAAAATAATTGTACTGTACACATACCATCGGAAAATTCGCATGCAAACTATGAAAGAAACGTACATGTTCAGAAAATGACAGTATGGATCGTAACAACGCTAATGAGAATTTCTGATTAAATTATTTCATCACCAGGGTGAATTCGGGAGTATGAAACACTGGGATTTAATTTCGTGGTACAATTTGTCGTTACTAATAATGTTAAGTGCGTTCTTTAAAAAGGGCAATGGTAGGCTTACTTCCCACACTTCCGGCACCTCGATCCAATTCTTGAAATACATTTTTTGGAGAAGAGAAAGTTTTACAACCAATTTGGACTACATTATCCCTCCATTTAAGTAGGGAGGTACACCTTTCGATAGTATAGTTTTACAATAAACCAACATTTATTTCCTCTCAATCTGTAGGTACTCTGGAAACAAAGATTGGCGTGTTTAATATAGGTATACCACCTCTTCATCAAAAAATAATTAATTTTAATGTTTTTGAAAACCCAATAGGTATTTTTTTAATTATGAAGCATTTTTGAATCCAGACGTTTGAGATGGGAGGGGGTGTAGTACATATGGACGAATCCAGAAATGCATATAGAGTGTCAGTTGGAATATCGAAGGGGGGAAAAGACCTTTGGGGAGGCCGAGACGTAGATGGAAGGATAATGGATTTGAGGAAGGTGAGATATGATGATAAAGACTGGATTAATCTTGCACAGGATAGGGAACGATGTCGGGCTTATGTGAGGGCGGCAATGAATCTTCGGGTTTCTTAAAAGCCATAAGTAAGTATGAAATATGTTTTAGATTTTTTTTCAACTGGGCAGCATTTAAATGACAACCCAAAACGTAATTAAGATATCTTAAGGAAACTTTGTACGCACGTAAAGTTCTCTCAAGTGAATAATATATATTAAACACTGTCGGCCTCGGTAGCGTAGTCGGTACAGTGCTGGCATTCTCTCCTCGAGGTTCCGGGTTCAATCCCGGCCCAGGTGGATGGCATTTAAGTGTGTTTAAATGTGACAGGCTCATGTCAGTAGATTTAATGGCATGTAAAAGAACTCCTGCGGGACAAAATTCCGGAACACTGGCGACGCTGATATAACCTCTGTAGTTGCGAGTGTCGTTAAATAAACAATAATTTGTAATTTTTTTGTATAGTAAAAACTTTAAGATAAATAAATAGTTAATTTTTTTTATAATAACATTTATCAAAATTTTTGTAAAGAAATTAGTAATTATAAAATGAAATAAAAACACAAAAAATAATTTTTAAAAGTAACATGTCACATATTTTAGTATATGTTGAAACATGTTTATTAAAAATAGCTCAAAAGAAAAATTATACCAAAATTAAAATATTTGAGGAATTTATCATTAAAAGCTGCCCGGCTGAAAAAGAAACCTAAAAAATTTTTCGTAATTAAAAAATTAATTATTGGGTTTTCAAAAACATTAAATTATTTACTGATATACAAACAATGTATATTAAGTATGTCAATTTTTGTTTTCAGAGGATATATAAATTCTGACAATAAAAAAGCTGAAATATATACTAAAATTGTGCTGGCGAAAGTTGTACGTCTCTCCTTAACACACCCTGTTTATTCTATTTTGTGGTTCGTGAAAATGCATCTATTTACCAATGCAACTGAAATTCAATTCATTGTCCAGAAAACACGTATCACAAAGTTTATAAAATGAGTATTGAGAGAAATTTAACATAACTATAAGAGCTTGATTATAAAGTCAGAGATGTAAACTTTTGTTTCATATTTCGTGGTGAACATGATTAACAGTTTCTTTAAATATGGTAAATAACTAAATACCGTGTTTATTTATAACAATTTCATTATTTCCATACCGATCCAGTCGGTAATTTAGAACCGGGCAGCAGGATATCATGCCAAATCAATTTCTTGATTAGTTGTGTCTTCTATTGTTTATCTTCAACAGAATAACTTTCTGTAGTTCACGTATGACAATCTTATAGGTTATACACAGAAACAATAACTTAGTTACATTTATTCAGATCAAATTTCTTCACATTTGAAGGAGAAAACTAAAATTCTTTCAATCATTTATTATCATAACACGC